>MQUG01003271.1:0-41798 GCA_007213375.1 Steinernema feltiae
TTCGTTTTTTGATAACGTACCAAGTTGCTAATATCTTTAAAAAATTTGAATTTAAAAAAATTCTCCGGTCTCCGATAACCATGGTGAAACCAATAACAATTTGAAATTAATTTAATTAATTTGCATTTTTTGATCGTCATACAACCAACCACTCTCGGCGCATCGCCAGGCAGCTGGAACGTGACTATTCACACCGTGTGTCGCTTCAGTGTAATTGAACACAATTAAATTACTTCAAACAATAAGACAATATTAAATCAAAATAAATCAATATTTTTGGAGCGGCTTCTTGTTTTAGTACTTTTAGTATCTTCATTGAATTCCACCAATTTTTGCAAATTTATGTATGCCAACGACACATGCTGAGTTATGCCAAAAACTAATTACAGTTCAAGAAGCCAAAAAGTGTTTTTTTTTTTCATTAAACAGCTATGTTGGCGGGGTTTTTTAAGCACTTTTCAATCTTCTTCCTCTAATGTTGGTTCCTGCGCTTGGAATTTGCTGTTTTGCGGTCTCCAGTCACCGTGTTGAAGATTATTGTTGGTCGTTGTTGGTCGTTTGGTCACTTGAAGATCACACCGCTCTCGGCGCACCGCCAGACAGCTTGAAACTGACCGTCATTTTTTGAACCAAATAAACACATCCAATATTTTCTTCTGTAACATTTTCAAAAGTAACTTTTCCCCCAAATTAAATTTAAGACGTAACAGATTTTTGTGCATCTAAGTATCCGATTTGAATAATATTGCAGAGGATTTTTCTTAGGAAATAGCGAGAAGTTCACCGGCGATATCGCTTTTTCATCATTTCTTCATTTCTAACCAAACTAATTCAATGCAGGGAGCGATGGAGCGATGCTTTGCAAACAATTTATAAAGTTTATTTAACTAAAAGGTTTTTTAAAAGTTAATTTAATTTTAGATATATGTCAGATATCTTTAAAAATTAATTTTTAGTTTCGTTTTTTTTTTATGAAATTGATCTGCCGGAATGCTCATCATTCACGAATTGAAATTCTTCTTTTAATCGATTTTTTTTACTAAAAGTAAAAAAAAATAAAACGTTAAAGTGAAAAAACCTTCAGCTTTTTGTAATACTGACAGTGAGTAATGCTGAGTGAAGAGTAATTAATTTTGGAATTTTTAAGTGTTTTGCCCACCATTAAACAACTTTTTTGAAATAATAAAACACGCACATTGCTTTCCGCGCTTTTGTCGCGGAAAAGTAGTGTTGAATTTTTATTAAATGGCTACTCTCTAATCAATTCTGATCAATTGCTCCAAGCTCTGGTTAATTTTTTCGAGCATCTTTTGATTTTTTATCTTATATAAAAACAGAGCATAAAAATGTCGGCTCTTTTTATGTTATTTAAGTAACGAGCAGTGCGAATTTTAGCGTTACGTTACGTTACGTTATGCAAGCGTTACGGAAAGGTTTTGCGTTGATGAAGTAACCACAACGTTTGCTAGGTTTTTAAAAAATTGCTTCTCTAACTGACTACGAAAGTTGATAACATTTAAAAAATTAATTTTTGTGTATGGGTAAAAAGGAATCTGGCTGAACAGCGTTGAAAAAAATTTAATTCATTTTTGTCAGTGTCTTTGGTGTTCGGTGCACAACGCAGCACTTTGATCTATTCCACAGAACAAAACGTATTAAATTCTGCCCAAAGCAACATAATACCAATTAAAATCTTCTCAGGTTAATTTTTTAAATTATTTTCGAAAAAAGAGTATTCATTTTAACTCAATTTAAAATTTGTGATATTAGGTCTGTAGCACACTATAGATCACTAAAAGGTTGAATTGAGAATTTTTGAAATTTTATGATGACACCTAAATTAAATTAAATTATTAAATTAAATTTTAATTGAATGAAATTAAGTTTTTTAGCATCACTTTTTGAAGATGTAAGTAATGTTATTTTTTTAGATTCTATTTTTGATTCTAAAGATTCTAAAGCTACATGAATTTACAAGCATTTCTTTCAAGGACACATCGATGCAGTCATAATCAAGAGAAGTTGGGGAGTCAGATAATTAAACTGATGTTTTTTGAAGGAATGACATATTAACGAGGAAATAATCAATGAGAATTGATCATCCGAAGAAGCTCCATCCGAAGGTCGTCATTTCTCTTCCTACTACGGAGTCTTTTGCTTTGTGTAATTCAATTGATCTGCGAATTAAACTGTGGAACTGTTACTGAAATACGTATTTTAAATGTTTATTTCCGTCTTCACCACTTCAAATAAAACAATGAATACAACATCAACTATAAGCACTTACGCCTATGAATGTAGTCGGCACATAAAAACACGTGGTTAAGCGGTACGACATCGAAGTGGACCATCACTAAGTGGACAATAACCATCACGAGGCTGATGGTTATGAAATAACCCGCCTGCGATAATGCAGCATGGGTCGTCTTCGTTCTGGTGTATTCCGCTCTTGGTTACTCCCTTTTTCATCGTCTTTGTAACACTATAGAAAGAATGAACTTAAAATGACATTGATTACGTTCGAAACTACCTTCGAAATTCCGGTACGTAGTAGACCTCTGTCCACACCGGAAGCTTCAATGTTGAATCGTGTTGGCTGTAGCGCCATACTGGAGGTTGTTTTCCGCCCAAAAAGACATGCTTTCTCAGTCTGTGCAATAGGTTTAGAAGCGTTTCTAAACCGAAACGTAAACGAATTTCTTCAAAGGAAGAAGAATGATGTGTCGTCATGTTTTCTGAAACAATAACAATTATATAGCAGTGGTTACGACATTCGTATGGTATCCACTCAGAACAGCATGCATAACTAACAAAAAAGGGCAAGCGCGCACCTTTAAGCAACTCAGTTGGTGCCAGTAAGTCTATAAGGTTTTTACCGGTTGCAAGCGCAAGCTCGAATCGCAATTCGGTATGATGACCTTCCCGCACTTGTTCTAAAACTGCAATTGGGGTTTCCTACATCCGTTTACTGCTGACCTTCGTCTTATGTCGCCTTATCGCAATCGAAATCTCGCGCGAGTTTGGACAGTGACGTTGCGTGGGTGTGAGGTCCTTGAAGCTACAACGTGGAAACTTGGCGCGTTGGTCAGTTTACATCCGATAAAGCTCAGCGATTGATTAGTTAGGGGTTAAAGTCGATTGTTTGAGCTAGAACATGACGATTAAAGCGAGATTACGGTATTACCACTTTCGTAAATTTGAAGAAAATCCTCGTAGACCGCCGACTGATTCGGTAGAACTTAATCAAGGCGGGAAAGCCGAAATTTAAGTCTGGAAAACTCTCAGTTTGTAAGATGGAAATAGAACAAACTGCAATAAAAATCAGGTTTTGGCATCGCTGCGCACAGCGAACGAAGGACGGCGACGTAACTCACAATCAACCTGAATGCGATGCCAAATCAATCATGCGACTAGGCACGAGCGTACCAGCTACGGCCCGGCCTCATTGCTAGCGCACGCCAGCTTATCTAGCCTACGGATCGCATCGGCGGTCCGGCGCTGCTGCGCGCGTCGCTGTTTGGGTATTGTGATGTCACACCAAGCATGCGCAGGCGACTAGCGCCGCTGAAAGTCTCTCAACCTTGTCGATTCGGTTGATTGATTATAATGGGAGTTGATAACTGTCCTTCCCAACTTTGTCGTTTATCGTCTCGAGAGATCTCCGTGAAAGGAAAGCGCACAGCCCAGTCGAGGGAAGGAAGGTGCCGCGCTGGAGAATGAGCACCTAGTTGTTGACCAGCGCATCGATCGAAGCGCAATCAACAGCTTCTCCGTCAGTACAAATTCAGCCACTCCAAAGTCCACCACCCTCGTCCAGAACAACGTATCTCGCACACGTTAAACTCTTTTAAACTGATCTCGCACTGTGTTTTATTGGTTTTATTAAAATTATTAAATTGGCGTTTTCTATTGGAGAATCCATTAATCTAGTCGAGAATTCCAAAGACCTTCACATCGTCGTCATAGCAAGCAAGTGACATTCCCTGCAGCTTATTAGATTCCTAATTCGCACAATTGGATGACAATTTGACATTCTAACTGAACTTTAGCGCATAAATTGCCTAAAGTAGATGGCTGCTTTACAGTTTACGGTCCATTACAGCGAGGCTCCGACAAACACTAAAATGTCTATTTAAATCTGTAAAAACTGTTTGAAGAAGGATTTACCAGAGTGCTTGTGGATCGAAAATTCTGTACTATCATAACAAGGAAGAATACGCACGTTGTGCTCTAATAAATCGCAATGATCGTTGTCTGTACGTGAGATCTGGTCCGCAGTTAATTAGATCTAAACAATATTAATGGCATTTACTCCATGAAACCAAAAAACTGGAACTATAAACTAATCTTCTACCACAAAAATGCCAAAACAGAATTTAATCTAACTAAATCAAACTAAATTGCGTCAATTGTTGAATTTACGTTGACACAGACTTAAGAATCAAATCGTAATAGATCAAACTATACCGTTGCAAAGTCCATTAAAAACGTAGATTTTGAACATAATTGTTGCAGATGGCTTGTTTCGGCAATCACCCATAATAGGAGCTATCAATTGTCCGTAAAATTTATGCTAAAATGCACTGTTCACTCAATCATCAAACTGAATCACTGAAGTCACCCTCCTGTTTCCCAGTATTACCGTTGTTCGATGGTACTGAATGGAGCGCAGCTGTATTGTTTTTATCAAATCTCTGGTCCTGTCGTCCTACTAATTGAGTAAATCAGGTGACAAAATTAAATTAAACCTGCTTCAAAATACCTCTTTTTGATGAGAAGTCCCAAAATCGGAATACCCTAGGAACAAGCACACTTCGAACCTCGTAGATTTAAGTTGAATAATCTAAAACTGAATAAATCATGCTAAAGACTTTGATTGTGAAGAGTTTCGGGGCCCAAGGGGATACGATACAAACTGATTTTGGTCTGATTTAAAACTGAATTATGAAAATCTAAGAAACTTGAATGCTTCCAAATTGCGGCGTTAATGTTTGAACGCTCAATGAGTTTTAAGTCCCGAAAATGACGCAATTTTTGATTTAAACCGTACTTCTCAGCAGAACTTTAAAAGACTCAAACATTAAACGCACATTTGCAGTTGACCAATCGCCCCTTGGGCAAAAGACTATATTATTGCTATTAAATCGCAGATGCTTTATACGCGTAGTTCCTTCTACCAATTGCGCAAATCAGGCGATAATTGAAATGTCAATATGCGCTTACTTGCTTCAAAATACCGTGTTTTTCTTTTTGACGATAAGTCCCCAAATCGGAGTACCTAGGAATACCTACGGAGTACTTCGGATCTCGTAGATTTCATTTGAATAATCTAAAAGTGAATAAATCATGTTACAGGGAAATCAACGATTGTTAAAAGCTTTTAAGCCCAAAATATTGCTCTGTGACCTCGAATTGGCTCTCATTTGTGAAACAAAAAGCTACTCAACAATCGGTGAGTGTCACGATTGAGCGATTAGCCGCACGAACTGATTTTTGTCCGATTTCCTTAGAGCTGAACAATGAAAATTGAATAAACTTGAAAGCTTCCAACTTGCTGACAAGTTTAATGCCGCAATAAATTAATGGTTAAGCGTTCTGATCTCATATCAGAAACATATCAAAAAAATTTGGTAGATACCCTGCTGTTCCATCTTTGTAGAACAGAAAATTGAAAATTTATTGAAGAGTTGCATACCTGTGTCCACAAAATCGAGCCTTCGAATGCCGCTATGTTGGTTCCGTTAAAGAGCTGCGCATTTATCCTACAAAAAACGCTCTGTTTGATGCCTACAACAGTGTAGAACACTCGCTGAACTAACCTTGTTGCGTGCGTGCGTGTGTTTTGGCCTCTTTGCAGTCGGCCGTCGAGCAGTCGATGTGTCTAGAAATAAAGTAGGTAAAAAAGTGATTATCCGGCCTTTCTGAATTAATTTCTACTTTATTATCAAAGAAAAAGTGCAAATTCGCTGATTGAATTCAAATCGAAGATGAACTTACGTAATCGGGTCGTTAAATGTGGCTGTTGGTTTCTGGACAAATTCCAATCGTATGGGATCAAATCTTCTCGGTATGCGATGGGCTCTGAATTGGTTGCTAGGATTATGAATGCGATTATCGTTCGTTCGTAAAATCGTTCAATTGTAAGATAGTGACGATTATTTAATTGTTGACTTTGGCTGCTTAACGGCGTCTTGTATTGCGAGTGCAATGCACGATTCACGTGCACATGATGAAACAAAAACACCCGCCGATCGCTTCCAGCGACGCGCCCTCGGGAGCAAGTGAATCACCAATCGATTCCGCTCGCGGCCACACTCGTCGGCGATCGATTTCGCTGTACGACGCGCCGTTTGTCGCGTTTGCAACTCTCGATTGATGCGTGTGTCCTTAAAATGCGAATTTCAGGTAATTAACACCGTAATCTCTGTCGATCCACGCTGAGCGCCGTTTGCAACCAAATGTGAGTTTGTATTTCATGATTTCTTTGATCAAAAATAAGAAAATGAAGTGAAATTAGAAATTCTTAGTTTGTATCTGTACCTGTTCAGTTGCTCTGCAATTTGCACCTGTAACTTTATCAATGTTAGGTCAATTTCGACAGTAAATTTTTTTAAATGTAACCTTTTTGAAGTCAATTTCAATTTATGTTTGTTTGTTTAGGTTTTTTCTTTGTTGCCCAAATAAGCGCACAAAGCGGTTTACAATGCTTGATTGGTCGCAGGTTAGTGCAGTTACAGTCGCCAAATACGAACTTTGTTTGTTCTTCAGCGGCGATGTTCTACGATGGAGCAAAGTGAAATTAAAGTTACGTTTACTGCGCTTGAAAGCTGCAGAACCGTAATTATGCAGTTAAAGTAATGTGGAATTCCGCATAAATTACAGGGAGGACGATCCAACATGCAACGATTTGAAACTCGAGAAAGTAAGTTCATCATCGCTTAAAATAAATTAATCTTGAAATCAATAATCACTGATTTCTGTTCCGGTTTTTCTTGGAAACTCATGGATTCGTTGTTGGGTGAAATTAGAAGACAAACTATTTAATTGCATTCATATTCAATCAATTTAGAAGCCAATGCGGTCAAGCATGGAAATCCGAATCTAATCCACGATAATCCAATATAATAAACTAACCAAAGATCCTACGTACGGCGATTTAAAGCTGGAAACCGTAAGTTCGTCATCGCTTAAAATAAACTAAACTTGAAATGAAAAAAAGGAAAAAGGCGTTGCTTACGTGAAATCAAACTAACACTAACTAATAAACTCGTCCATAATGCAATCACCAATTTAGAAGCCTCCAATTCATCGACTTAGTCCCCGCTTTTCCGATTGGCTCTATTGTTGAAACTTCCCGGTAATTACGATTAGTAGATTTTGGTTTGAAAATGAAACTCGTAAGTTCATCATCGCTTAAAATAGATCAAAATTTAAATGAAAAATCAGTGATTTCTGTTCTGGTTGGCGCTGACAAGCTCATGGAATTTCGTTGTTTCGCTTAGTTCAGAGGGCAAACTGTTTAATCGCATAATCATAATCAACCAATTTTCAAGCCGATGCGGTTAAACGTTGAAGAACAAAAATTCAATTGGATTTAGTGTGGAAACCAACAATAATTCATCACAACTTTCACTTTAACGATAAGAATAACAAATTAACAGCGCTATTTTAAACGTTAGCCCTCGATTTGAAATAAGTTTTCAATAACCAACAAGCATCGATAACGATAACAACAAATTTAAAAAATTGATTTAAACGTTAAATTTTAAATTTAAAATTTCCATGCAACCAATTTAGATTACGACCGCGGTCGCAAGAAAGACGCAATTCTGTCCATACCGATTGGATCTAGTGGTGAATCTGCATGAAATTAAAAACGTTGGTTTGGAATTGTGCATACACTACATGCTGGTGGATCGAACTTGCAACGATTTAAAACTCGAAAAAGTAAGTTCTTATTTATTTAATGTGGAAGGATTTACTGTGGAAGAAAACATCATCGATAATCCAAAATAATGAACTAACCAAAGATCCTACTTACGACGATTTGAAGCTGGAAACCGTAAGTTCATCATCGCTTAAAATAGATCAAAATTGAAATGAAATGAAAAACCAGTGATTTCCGATCTGATTGGCGCTAACAAACTCATGGAATTTCGTTGTTTCGCTTAGTTCAGAGAACAAACTGTTGAATAGCATTTGTAATCAATTTACACACAACATCACCTTCTAAAGTTTCACTCGCTAATAGCGGATTGATAGAGCTTGCGCTTTGTATTACTGACCATTGCAGTGTTGCTAGTATGTATTACAACGATTCACCATTTGCTACAAATGATGTCAAGAACAATAAATTAAAGAGCAAAGAAGATGGTAAGTTGAAGCTGCATCGAACTGAACTTATTAGCCGTAACATTTAGGGTTTGTTCTGTCGCGCTGCCGATTTACACGCCGATTGCGTTCCATCTTTTCCGATTTGGAAAAATAGTGGAAAAAACTGCATACAACAACAAACGTCCTACGATTTAGAAGCTCGAAGAAAGATGTAAGTTCATCCTTTGAAATAAATTAGCAAAAATTTAAATAAAAAATCAGTGTAAAAAAATCAAAATAAATAAAAAAAATTCTGTTCTGGCTGGCGCTGTCAAGCTCACAGAATATTCGTTGCTCGTGAATATTCGTTAAATCAAAGAATAAACTGCTTAATCTCATTGATAGTCAACGCAACCGATTTAGATGACGATCATAGTCACAAGAGAGACCCGGTCCCCTTCTTTCCAATTGGCTTTACTGGGGAAGAATTATTACCTGGACGATTTGATTTGAAACTGGAGACCGTAAGTTCATCATCGCTTAAAATAAATCACCAAATTTGAAATGGAAAATGAGCAATTTATGCTCTGAGCACGGCTACATATGTATTTATTGAATTTCGTTGTTTTGTGAAAATCTGAAGACAAACTGTTTAGTCTCTTAGCAATCAATGTAGAAATCGAAGAAGACAATTCCGTCTAAACCTTTACTGTGCTTGTAACATCAAAAAAATTGCGTCATTATTATACGGATTAGTCTAATTTTTAATCCACGCAATCAATTTAGAAATCGACGGAGGCAATTCCGATTTTATCTTTCTCTGGACATTCGTTTCTCGACAATCCGATTTTCTCTTGTATTTAATGAGGAAGCCAAGAAGCATTTAACGATACACTTGAAATACGATATATTGCGAACCAGTTATGCTCGCACGCTTATCAATCAAGTGAATAGCTGGTTAGATCGCGTTGATAATTAACATAAAAATTAATTTAGGAAAATTCATTCACTACAAAACCAGAACGACATCGGGGAGCGATTAGCAACAAATGTGAGTTTATTCGACTAAACCTTTATTGTGCTTGTAAGATCAAAAAATTGCGTCATTTTTGTGCTGAAAACCAGGCTTGAACTTTTCTATAAAAAAAACTTTATTCTAAAATTTTAATTTCAAAGATTTGAGTTCACATTATTGCAGCAAGCACCAAATTTAAAACGTAAATTAGTGATTTTCTGCTTGGGTTGGCGTTTGAAAGCTTGCGGAAATTCGTTTTTTAATGAACTCAAAAGAAAATTGTATAATCGCATTTACAATCCACGCAAGCAATTTAGAAGCCGATCTGCCATCACAACCTCTCGACTGGAATTTGTCCAGAAACTATTGATTCCAAAAGCGTTGCACGCTACTGCAGGATTTTTTGATCGCAGGTGAGTGCAATTAAAGTCGAAAAATACCTAAAGCCTGTTGCTTGAACAACTGCTTGATCGCATCCATAATCAATCAATTTAGAAGCCGATCCGGCCAAACGGCGATGAAAAAAATCTGAAAAAGTTTCGATTGGAATCTGCTTTATTAAGCCTGTTAAACGTTTGCCTGCGAGCGATATAAAGTTCGTAAAAGTCAACATCAGACTCTACCATTGCCCAATCCCGCTGTTTTATTCTTGTTGGTCGATGGCTTTTACGGTCCATATCCAGCGATGGTGTACGGCACAAGAACGACAAATAATGATCTGCACTTCGTTGTTTATTACGCAGCCATGAAACGTGAACGCAATTCAACGAACACGATGAAATGATCGAATCAGAGAAACCATCTCCAAGATTGTAAATGACAACGCGGAAAGGGCGAAACACCCAAGAAACCCTTCAAGAAGCCTTTAAGGTCACGTTCACGCTTGCCGAAGATATTCCGGTAGAACTAAAATTGAACGATGGTGTAAGAGCAACGATTCGTCATCCCCCAACAGACCACCGACTAATTCGGTACGTTCATTTTTTGATCAGATCGTTTGAAACTCGAATTTAGAACAACACTGGCAAATTTCGTCCTCGAAAAAGTATGGCGATCTCGATTTGGCTGATGCCCCGGTAATAAGTAACTTGGCTCGTTTTGTGTATCTAATTAAACTGCATTACAGCCCTCATAAACAATTTAAGAATTGACGAAAATAGCTGCAATTTGTTGACTACGCACGATCTCGACTTGCTTCAAGTGGGACAGAGTGAATGAGTGAGCCTGTCATGAGGGTCATTCAAGAGGTCATCCCTTTTAAAAACTATCACAACTCGATTGGTTGATGACATGCGCGTTTGGTCATCTCACGCATTTCAGAATGATTTTATGGGTTATTTCTAGCCAAAGGACTGCACAGTTCGTATCGGCGATATTAGCGCTGACGAGCGACATGTCAGCGCAAAGGTTCGATTTAAAAACCGCAAAACGTAAGTTCATCATCGCTTGAAATTAACATTTTCAAATTGATTTCTAGCAAGCAATTGCACTGAAAATCGACGTCCACAGACTGGCATATTTGTACAGCTCTGCGAGCCGCTATTTACGATACGACAGCGCAATGTTAGAGCAGACCTTTATTTCGAGTTTACGATTTGAAAGCGTATGTTCATTATAGCTCTCAATAAACTGCCTAGTCGAAATTCCTTGTTTTCTGTTCTGGTTGGCGCTATCCTAGTTTTCGAAAATTTGTGAAAATCTGTTGACAAACTGTTCAATCGCATCCATGATCCATGCAACCAATTTAGAAGAGAATCTCTTTTCCGACTGGATTGGAATAGTGCGTTGACTGCACAGAATAGCTTAAAACACAACGATTCGAAAAACAATCTCGCCTAGCTGTGCATGGGTACTGTAGGTGGCCCAACGTTCGTCTCGGCAAGACCGAAAACAATTGTGGCAGAATCTTCTGCGGATTTCGGGATTTTTGTGTAATTCTGACAATTGCATCGTGTTCGCCGCACCGTAACCATTGGTAGAAGCCGGCAAAACTCTGTTCTACATCTAAGCGCCACTCTTCACGATTATTCTGTCGTGGTGCGATTGTTTGCCTCGATTAGGTGTATTCTCGACTGCGCAAGGGAAAGTTGAGGTCGATCGTCAGAATTACACAACATTCCCGAAATCCGCAGATTCAGACGATTCTGCCACAATAGTTTTGGTGTTGCCGCGACGAATTGTAATCTGTCCTTGATCGCTAGATCGGATGGTCGACATCAAACACCAAATGGCTGAAAAGCTCTCGAACTGAGTCAGCATTCGTTAAGATGGCACTCTCTCACGGAAGCTGCAGCTACAAGCGGACGTGATAGCGCTTAATGACGCACGGTGATCATCGTTATCATTCAGGCAACGCAGGCGACGGCTACTTAGGAGGATAACAGCGCTGATTCGACTTCGACGATTCATATCTCAATCGCACTTGTGTGCCGTTCCGCTCAATAAACTCTCCTTTCATCTTGTCCCCAGTTGCAACTCGCCACACACATCTTGGGATCCGCAAGAACCTAATTTGTTACTGAACGTTGGGCCACCTACAGTACCTGTGCACAGCTAGGCGAGAAATAGACTATTGCGTCGTTCTCTCAATATATCTGTAGCACTTTACTATTAACTGTAGCGTCTTTTCAAATAAAAAAATAATAAAGTTTCCGAACTTCCCAGGATCCGAACTTCCGAGGACCGGATCCGAGGACCGAGGAACGAATTGAACCCGTTGGTGGGACTAATTTCCTTTCTGCCATTCAAAATGCTTTTTAAACATTTTATTTTCACATCTAAGAATGGGAAAAAAAACAATTTAGAGCCAAAACAAAGTAAAAGTATGCGATTAGTGCGAAGAAGGTCAACAATGGCTGCTGCCGAACAGAGGTGGGGAAAGAGATTTAGACTTTCTTTCACTCACAACTTGCCGGAGAGCACACCGCGAAGCGATTTTCCCGAATCCGCACGCGATTGCTCTCTGAAAAGGACGTTTACAGCGCAATCATGAAAGCGGCGCTCACCGTGAATTTCGTGAAGGCGGTTGCAGGGTCCGGCGGTGACGCTCTCTGATCTCACCTTGCGAATTGGGGTGAAATCAGCTGAACGCCCGGAGAGAGACTCCGATGGACGCTCCTGGTCGCGAATACAGCGTGCAGCGTCGAGTCAATAGAAGCTGCAGGATCAGCGCATTCTCCGAGACGACCGCTGTCTGCCAGCGCGGAAACAAGGTCCGAGTGGGCCACGGAGAGTTGTGCTGACGCCTGCAAATCGCCAGGGGCACGTTTTGTCTTCTAATAAACTAAAATGAATTAAAATATATGGAATTATTTTAGTAAAAGAAACATCGTTTATTATCTCAGGACTTCACTCAGGACTGATTTGATCTATAGAATTTCTGATACAGAAATTCATTCAGAAAATTCAGAAAAAAACCTTTTTGGAACCTTCACCGTGTGAAAATTGACGTGAGAGAAATGGTTGTAAAAACAATTTGAAAAAAAGCTTCAAATTATGATGAAAATGCGCGCCAGGCAACAAAAATATCTAAACTAAAAATATCTAGATCTTCGCTGTCGATCGAGATCGGTGACCTTTGCAGTTTCGAAGTAATTTTTAAAACTGATAAACAATAGTCCCTAATAATCAGAATAAATTAATGGTTTTTAACAATCTTACATTAAATAGAGCGATCGCCGGTTAGAGCTCGGACGGTCGAAGAGGAAGACGGGCGGCGTGGTACGGTTTCCTTGGGAGCTGGCGAAGTTCATCGATTCAAGGCAAATCTTAACCCCTCAGTCCGAGAGGGCCACGGAGAGTTGTGCTGACGCCTGCAAATCGCCAGGACGGTCCGGTCGTTGGTAGACTGGATTTCTTGAGAGTTTCCTTAAAGTTCGTCATCTGCAAGATACAAAAAATTGAAGAAGGAAAGAGTGTTTAGAAGAATGGGAAAAGGGGCACATTTTGTATTTTAATAAACTAAAATTAATTAAAATATATGGAATTATTTTAGTAAAAGAAACATCGTTTATTATCTCAGGACTTCACTCAGGACTGATTTGAGCTATAGAATTTCTGATACAGAAATTCATTCAGAAAATTCAGAAAAAAAACCTTTTTGGAAGCTTCTCCGTGTGAAAATTGTCGTGAGTGAAATGATTGTAAAAACAATTAAAAAAAGCTTCAAATTATGATGAAAATGCGCGCCAGGCAACAAAAATATCTAGATCTTCGCTGTCGATCGGGATTATTTTTAAAATCACCTTTTCTGATCACAAACGCGAGAATGTAGCATATAATAACTGCAATTTTGAAGTAATTTTTAAGTACAATAGTTTTGAAGTACAATAGTCCCTAATAATCAGAATAAATTGTTTTTAAAACGTAATTTTCTATTAAACAGTAAACTAATTTACATTAAATAGAGGGGGTCACGAAAAGCACAAAAATAATTACACGAATATTTAGTTTAAACCCAACCTTTTGAAGTTAAGAATTTGGTCACGCCACCTAAGCGGCGAGTGACTCCTGCGCCGAAGTTTCCCTCCTCACATCCAGAGTTCTAAAAATAGAAAAATAATGAAAAATTGAACTCAAATGCCAACGGATGACGACATTCTCTATTTGAATTAATCGTACGAAAACTCACGTTGAATTAAAGAAGATGCTCGGTGATTGCTCGACGATGATTAGGTGTTAATTACCTGAAATAAGCCAAAAATCAGTTACAAGCTGCGCTTTGAAAGACGCGCTAGATTCGGCAGTCAAGCGAGCGTCTCGCAACACTCGCCCGTCACCGTTTTTTCGTATTTTTGGCGTGCGGCGAATGCAAATGCAGGAGAGGAGCGCTGAGGGCAGACGGTCGCGGCCGACGGCGATCAATCGATAGCCTGTAAAGCGGGAGGCTCGTAGAACTGTTGTCGGCGGCGAATGGCGACGACGAAAAGTGCAAATTTCCTAGTCAGCCGCTAACCAATTCATCGTTTGCAGACAGACTGATTTTGATGCTTTTTCAACGGTTAAAACGTTCGCTACAGACAGTTGAGCTGCCGTTTCAAAATAAGCCGAAAATGAAGAAAAAAGAAGGACTCTTCTATCGGCATGTTGCTTTCAATGAGGCTAATAATGGCATTGTGACGGAAAGGCCGGTGGAGGTTGACTGCAGTGAACGTCTGCTTACATCGGGGGCCGGTTGATTATCTTGCACATGTACTCGTGACTCTCCTGACGAGTCCTGATGCCAAAAATTCGATAGTGAGCTGGGTCTTCGGCATCTTCGGTCGTCGGGGCATCTCGGAGTGTCTTGTCCTCTGGGAGCGATCGTTGCACATGTGCATTAATACAAAAAAGTCGTTGAGATATTATTTTGAATTTTCTCATGAGAGACCGTTCCCAAGGAGACGTAGACGTCTATTGCGAAGCCATCGAACAGAACCACCATGTGGATCATGTACGGTTGGTCTGATTTTTGTAGACTATCAGCTTAATCAACTAGGCGCTCAAATGAGCCATCGGCAGCACTGAATTGGTATTCCTGCACTTTCGCAAAAAAATCGATCAGCGACGAGCGACAGAGATGGTGAGGGAAACAGTGCAGTGACAGCCGACTGCCGCGGAGGCGCTTGGTTGGCTGTGCCACATCGCCGTCCACAGACGGTTAGCGCAACGTTGGACGGCGGCAGCGAGGTGCGCGCGCACAACGAAACGCAAATTTTTTGCTCCCTTTTTCACGACATTTTTCCTCTAAATGAAATGTTTAATTTTTGCAGATAAAAACGACTCCTATCTTTATCGAACGTAAACAAACCAACGCTTTCGCGGTGAAACACGAAAGTTGTGTTGCAGTAATGGAGCCGCTTCCGCGCATGGCGATCCCGTCGTTGCAGTACAAGGCCGCATCCACTACAACAGCGCCAGTCTTTTGCCGCATAACAGAAAATGTGCTCAGGTCTACGCCTTCGGGTCGGATGCGCAGACCGACCAGCGGATTGTGAACATGCAGTCGTTCTCGAATGCAAGTCTCACCCGTGAGATCATCCATTCTATCACGAGTAAGTAAGAAAAAACCTTTTTTAATACTTCAACCTCAACAAGTCGCGGCGCTTGTCTTGTGCCACATCGCCATCTTCAGACAACAGTCGACGGCGGCCGCGAGGAGCGCGCGCAAGACAAAACGCAAATTTTTGCTTTGATCCCGTTTTCAGGGCGTTTTAACTCTAAATGAAATGTTTAATTTTTGCAGATAAAAACGACGAACGCTTCCCTCGATGCTGGTCAGTGCTGGTAGGTGCATTGATCGCGCCGATTTCATTAACACCCGCGGCACGGAGTTTCTGCTCGCGCTCACCACCGTCTTCATTTGGTCCCAGGTAAATGTTAAAAATTCAGACTGAAATGCTAATTGTAAAAGGTTTAGTTTGGGATCCGCAAAGTTATTTAATGTGACACCGAGGCCGAGCAGCTATCTCAAGATAAGGTGGAAGGCGACTGCAGAAGAATGGCAAAAGTTCAACGAAACTGTGTACTGGCGCGGCTTCAAACCACGTGGAACGGAAAAGTTCGAAGAATTTTTCAAACAAAAGGGATCGCGGAACGTTTTGGACTTAACTTGGAAACTCTTTGACATAATCTATGAGGTAGATTCATTGATTAAAGGCACCTTTGTAGCTGAGAGTTTCAGAAAACATCCCAAAATAGAGAAAGAAAAAGTCCCGACTCAGTATGAGTTGCTCCTCGAGTGGTTACGGGCAGTTTTTTGCTCGCTATGAGAGCAATTCAATTTGGAGAGCCAGCAGAAATTGGCTCTGGCACATTGCCTCGAAAATACTGGCACCTTCACTGTAAGCTCCTTTTATTGATCGGCATTTTGATCAAAAGACTAAAAAAAATTTAGGTTATGTTCACTACAACGTTTGTAACAAAACAAACGCCTAATGACGACTGGGACGCGGGGGCTAGAATGAAACTTACAGCCCAAACTTCTTTGAGCTGCTGTTCCCGAACGAGCTGGACGGCAACTGGATGCCGTGGACAAGCAACCGTGCGGACGCCGCACATTGTCGATTACAGACGGAGCTGGGCGTTGACCATCCATCGCTGTGGTCCCTGATCGACGGCTTCCGAGAAATTCAGAAGGCTGGCCACTACAAAACAGGGAGCGCCGCCGCCAAACGTCAGTCTTCGCCAGCTCCCAAGGAAACCGTACCACGCCGCCCGTCTTCCTCTTCGACCGTCCGAGCTCTCACCTTTTTTTTTCTCGCCTAGGCGAGAAAGAGACTATTGCGTCGTTCTCTCAACATATCTGTAGCACTTTATTATTAACTGTAGTGTCTTTTTAAAAAAATATAAAGTTTTCGACCTTCCGAGCTGATTGAACCCGTTAGTGGAACTAATTTCCTTTCTGCCATTCAAAATGCTTTTTCAACATTTTATTTTCACATCTAAAGAGAATCAAGAGATACTACTGGCTACCAGATGTTGGTTAAGTTCAATATGTAATAGCATATACGGTAAATTAGATTTCGACGCTTAGAGACGCAGTAAGAGAGAGAGAGAAGAGATATAAATGTTCGATTACAAAATTAGGTTATAAACGCACACTGGTTTGATACTAAAAAAGCTTACAATTCAAGGAAGAGCAAGGAACAACAGGAGTCAAACGATTTGAAACGAGAAGCAGAGGTGTTCAGATTTCCAATTCGTCCAATTCGCTCATCGGCCGGATACGAAACATGACGAACAGTTCAGGGCCATGACGAGCCATGGTCATCTGTAATTCACTTAATGGCTGCTATATTGGAAAAAGTAAAACTAACTTCCATCTAACGTACAGTAAACCATCGCTTGTGTTCAGTGTTAATCGGGTTCGGCAAGAGCCGCCCTACCGTAATGATTTCAGACCATCGACCACCCGCACCGAGAACGGAAGACCATCCATTCGACAGGCGACCAGCCGCAGCATAAATGTCGAAATCATGCTGAGGGCCGGGAGTCTCTTCAACTGCAGCACAAACTGGCGTCTCATTCTGAGGATCCGATTGAGAGCAAGCGAGCGCTTGCAGTTCAGGTTGCTGTAGGTCATGGAGCTGGGTGACCATTACACATCTCACTTGAGTCAGGCGAGATGAAGTACAATCTCACTGGGGTGCTAGGAGCTCGCGATAGCGAAAACAGAGATCTGAAATCGCTCAATACTTGCAAATAACAAACATGATTACGCACCGATCTGGCAAACGGAGAGAGCTTCGCGGAAACGCACCAGTACTCGTGGGGTTGCTCGATGACTGCAAGACAAAGGGATCATCTTGGGTGCGTTGAGAATTGTCAGCTTGAGTACGAGCCGGCGCTTATTCCCGGTACAGCCCACTCTGCACCGGCGTAAAATCAGAGAACTGCGACGACGGATATGCCGGGTTCGGCGAATTGGAGCTAAATTATTATAGTGGAGCAGGCAGTAAAGAAGCGAATGAAACAGCCAGAAATGGAAGAAGTTTGCTTAACACCACGTTGCGCTGAACCAGATCGGGAATGAGTGCCCGGCGGAGATTGTATTAGCACCGCTTCATTGAACCCGCGCGATCCCTGCCCACTGATAAAGTGCTGTGGTCGATCGCTACGACCGTCGGTAGGTGTGGAGCAAAAGAGAGAATGTAGATGTTACCGTAACCACGGGAGATGCTACCGTGGTTACGGTAGCATCTCCCAATAATACTCGGCTGACAAGCGCCCAAGACAAGTTGAAAACAGATACAGAGCGAGCGCTTGGAGTTTCAAAATTAAATCAAAATCGAATTCAAATTTATTCAAATTTACAAAATTAAATCAAAAAATTGAAAACGGCGCGCGAATTCAAATTTCTGATTTGCCGGTCGCATCAAGCAGAATTCACTTTACCGTATACGCAGCTGGACGGCACCTCTACGGCACGCCGAAATCCGACGCTACAGGCCAGCTGGTCGGTGGATGAAAGTTGAATTTCAATGGAAATGCGCGTTGAGCGAATGGAGGCGCCTGCGAAATCGAGCGTCGCTTCTTTGTCCCAAATGCCATGAGAAAGCGCCAGCGGCGCCGGGGAAGGGAACGACTCGTGTTCATCGTGAAGAGCCCATCTCTGCCCTTCCGTAGTCGCCCCTCCTCGTCGCTCGGGGCTGTCTGCATTCCTATCTGTTTTGCTCGTCTGTCGAATCCAAAGGGGCGATTTCATCACGTTGACGACAGTTTCCCTCCTAACATCCAAAGTTCTAAAAATAGAAAAAAAATGAAAAATTGAACTCAAATGCCAACGGATGACGACATTCTCTATTTTAATTAATCGTACGAAAACTCACTTTGAATTACAGAAGATGCTCGGCGAGTGCTCGACGATGATTAGGTGTTAATTACCTGAAATAAGCCAAAAATCATTTACAAGCTGCGCTTGAAAGACGCGCTACAACCGCCGGTCAAGCGAGCGCCTCGCAACACTCGTCCGTCTCCGCTTTTCGTATTTTTGGCGCGCGGCGAATGCAAATGCAGGAGCGGAGCGCTGAGGGCAGACGGTCGCGGCCGACGGCGATCAATCGATAGCCTGTAAAGCGGGAGGCTCGTAGAACTGTTGACGGCGGCGAATGGCGACGACGAAAAGTGCAAATTTCCTAAAGTGCGTTCAAGTCAGCCGCTAAAATGAAAAGAAAAAGACAGAAAATGAAAATGAGCTACAATGGAGTACAGCAAAAAAGGGTTATAATATCGAGCAACGCGGAAAAATTCGGTTAAATTGAATAAACTCAAAAAAAAATTTGTTGTGTTTCAAATGATTCGGTAAGAAAGGCAATGAGACCATGTTGCGTTCTTTAATTTGTGAACGAAAAGTTTAGTTTCACATTTCCAAGTGTAGGTGTTAATAACAAAAATGCGTTAATTTAAAGAGATTTTCATTGCATTCTTGCGAAAATGGTGATAATCCAAATACGTTGACCCGGAACGATGGAGAGTAGATTTGAATGATTGAGTGAAGTCAAAAAACTGCACAAATCAACAAATTAAACAGCTCTCACGTTCAGCTCGTATCAGTGTCGTGTTGTTAAAAATAGGAAAATAAATATCACGGCAAAAAAAGAAATTTACCGAAAACAGCGATGGCTGTACCTTACAAAAACACATAAAGCCAAAAATAAATTAACGCTTATTAAAACAAAAAATAATATTTAAAATAATAATAATAAAATAATTAAAAATTTAAAAAAATTGTTTGGAACTGATGTAAGAAACACCATCAAAAATTTAAATTAATAAAAACAATCTATGTAGTTTCAATCTGCAACGTTTTTTTAATCCGAGATGTGCATCTTTCAGATTGTAAAGAATTATGAAAAACCTTCTGGCCTGAATCCTATGTAAAGATTCAGGTCTCGAGAAAGTCGTCAGCACGTGCGTGCAGTGACAAACGCAAAAATTTAAAAAAATCTTGAGTTACAAATTACGAATTAATAAAAATATCTTTCAGTTTGTATTCTGAAAACCCTTCTGGCCTAGATAACTCAATAACTCAATTCTGTAAGATAACTCAATATGTTTATCTGTTTGCTTTTGCCATTTAAGGGAGGGAAGGAAACGTGAATGACAAAAATGTATTTATTTAAACTATTAAAGTTGCGGTGGTTGTTTTTCAAGTAAAAATGAGCCAGAATGAAAACAACAAAAAAAGCAATTTAAAGTCGGGCATTGGAACACAAAAAAATTCGTCTACAATGAAAAAACACAAAAAATTGCTGTGATTTAAATAGTTCATCTAGAAAGTCTTTCATTTCTATTGAGCCTTCTACTGTTGCGTTCTTGATTCTGTGAGAAGACATTTCTAGATGTAGGTGTGAATAATATAATGCCAAAAATGTATTCATTTACTCTTTGCATTCGTGAGAAAATGGTGTTTCAGTCCAAAACGTCTCCCCGAAACGATGGATATTAGGTTTGAATTCTTGGAAGTGCACAGATCACAAACTCAAAAAAATAAAAATATTCTCGTTAACATGGGACGGCATGTGCTTGAGATGAAAGCGACGTCAAGGAGGGCTACATAAACGACAAAAATGTTTTTAGTTGAATTTGGCAGTTTACCGTATTTTTGAGAAAAATGTCTTTTCTTTTCTTTTCTTTTTCTTTTCACGACGACACTTTTCTTTTTTTTTAAATTGCAATTTAACGACGGTTTCGACTCCAAAAAAGTTTTGCGAAGTAAACTATTTGTATATGTTTATTAAATCAATAAATAAATTAAATTTATTTATAAACTAGTTATTTATTTATCGTGAAGTTGTTTATCGTAAAATTGAATTTATCTTCACAATGTACATGGAACGTTGCAGCGACTTAACTTAGGGTGAACCAAATACTAAAACAGAAATGAAGAAATTTCGACGAACAAAATGAAAAAAACACTCTTGGAAGGATATGTCTGATTAATGTCTGATTCAAGAAGATTCAACGCTACTCGTTTTGCCAAATGGAGTGACAAAAACAGAAGAAAAATAGGACTAGCAGTTCAACTACAAAAATTCCCATTTAATTGAACGTTAATACGAAAATAAACAAAAATAAAAATTCCAACGAACAAAATAAAAAAAACGCAGGTCTTGGATGACCAGAATTACCAGACTAATTTTTCTTCAATAATGAATTAGATCGTTTAATTCGTCTACTTGTTCAACTACAGTTTAATTGTTGTTTAAAAAGCTGGTTTCCATGTTTTGTGGCTAAACGGGGACAACAAGCACATGCGACCAAATCCGTGTTACGAAAGGCTCGCTATGTCGACGACAACAATAGTTTTTTTAAATTTAGAATAATCGAAGTATACTTAACCCGAGCAAAAATAAATTAAAATATTCGTTTCTGTTTAATTCGCTAACTTAAAAAAAAATTGTTGGAAGGATATGTCAACGACAAAAATTGTTTTTTAAATTTATAATAATCGCTTAACCCGCTTAAATATGTATAATTACCCGCGCAAAAAAATGAAACATTGATTTCTTTTGCTGCGCCAGCAGAAACCGGCCAACTTTGTCCCCAAATATAAAAACTGATTTTATGGTTTTAGCCATGAGCTCGAGATTCAAGAGAGTCCATACTTTACCTAAAAATTTCACCACACAAATTCAAAACTGCAAAATGTTTTATTTAGAATAATTTAGACTGATCGGAATTGTACTTATTAGCCGAGCAAAAAAATAATTAAAACATTCATTTCTTTTGACGACCAAAGGCCACGAAGCGGCCAAAGCTGTCGTTAGTTTAAAAAAAATTGGTTTTTAAACTTATAACAATTGCTTAACCCGCTTACCCTCGCAACAAAATAATTTATTTCTTTGCCGCTGAAACCGGCCAAAGCTGCAGCCAGTAAGAAAAAAACGCAAAAAAAATAATTGGTAATGCTTCTTAAAAGTCTTGGAAGGTTCTACGACAACCTTGCAGCAAAAATTTTCCTTTTTTTCAGAAAACGGACTTAATCTTTAGTAAAATCGGAAAGCTCCTTTTCGATCTTTTTTGAGATTTTTCGGGCCCGAAACGGCGCAAACGTTCCCTTGGTCGGGCTTAAAAAATTGCACCAGACACAATTGGAAGAGCTTGCGATTTAAAAAATTGACTTTGGAATTTGTGAGTACGTTTGACTCTTTTAATTAAAATAAAAATCTGATTTCTAATGAAAATAAATAAAAGAAAAGAATAATTTGAACAAAAAAGTTCAAAGCATATGAGATTAGGAGATTTCGCCAAAAACGTCCTAATTGTGGAGAAAACGGGCGAGGTGAAATTTTGCTTTTGTTAAATGCAAAAAAATTGTGATAAGATGAGACAAGGATGCTCATTACCCAATCAAAAATCATTTTTCGGCATTTTTTCTCGGATAAACTAAGTTGGAAAGCTGTGCCTTCATTGAAAACGTTGTACAACAGACTGAAATGCTCAGTTCTGAACACAAATACGCATCGTATTTGGGTTTTTTAATCTGATTTTTAAGAAGCTGGTGATGCGTTTGAACAAAAAATCACAGAAAAGCTTTTTGTTTAGCATATGAGACTTGGCGCTACCGGTGAAAGTGCTTCGTTAAGGCGTCAAAAATTAAAAGAGCGTTCCGCGTTAGAATGCCGGGAACATTCGATTCCAAAAACAATTTTACCTCTTTGGTAAATTATCGTCATTTAACGAAACAAGTCAAGCTGCCATACACTTTCAAAACACTTCGTTCAAACATAAAAACACTTAAGACTAAAAACTTTCTAACTAAAAACTCAAGACTTTCACTAAAGATGAAAACATTTGAACAAAATATTTTAAATTGAATTTTTTATTAGTTCTATTTAGAGCGAGTGATCTAATAGAATATTTTATTTCTGTGCAAAAAATTAATACTATACTATATAAATAATTTAAATTACTTATTGAACGCGTTTAATTGGGAGGAGACGTTAGCCACTTGAAAACCACTTCTTTGTTAACGGCAGCAAAAATCATCTTTCCAATAAAAACTTAAATTTGTCAAATATCATTTGTTATGTTATCAAAAATAAAAATAACAACGCATTTTGTTTCTAGATTAATATTTTTATTTTTAAAATATTTAAATATTTATAATATAAAATATAAAAATATAAATATAAAATATAATATAAAATATAAAAATAAGTAAAATATTTTTAAAAAATTCATAATTTAATGAAAAATGCGTGAAATAACCGGTGAGATAAATTTAATTTAATTTAATTCACATCAAACCCAAACGCGAGAATATATGTAAAATTTCGTATTTTCATAATTTAATTTAATTGCAAAACGCAGGTCGATTGTAAACATCACAACGTCAAGACTACAAAAATTGAATTATTTGAATTGAAAAAAAAGACCGGAAGATGTTAATCGAACATGTCCTAGATTTGGGTGAAGTGAGACTGAAGAATTCTTATGGAAGTGTGACCGCATGTGACCACTTCATTAGGTTGGAAGCAACTGATAGCAAAATAAACCTAAATTCACTCCGCGGAAACTTTTTTAATTTTTCCGTATCGTGAAATTGCTTTTTTGCAGCTAACAAAGAAAAATAAAGAACATGTACAGCGACAAAAATGCACAGAAAAGGCTCTTTAATGTTTGACAACTCGATTAATCGATTAAGGAATGGTTTCTGGATGCAAAAAAAAAAACGAATTGTATAAAAATAAACTATTTGGACTTCATTGTTTTGACATGCCGATATGTTGTTGCTAAAGGCACTAAAACTGAGCTACTGCTTTGCGCCAAGCTCGGCTGAGGCTGACTGCCGGCACATTTCGCATTGACTGTGCAAACTTGGCACAGATGTGCTTTACTAACTTAATAAAAAAAAATTAGAAATTTTTTTGTGACCCGCTGTTCCTCCTGCTCTTCTTGTCACGGTTACCAATAAAGCTCTAAAGCTCTAAACGGGCAATCCCGTTTTGATTACAAAAATGGAAGTAAATAAGGAGATTTGTAGAGGAGAGATGCAGGAAAAACGAGAGAAAACGCAAAAAATCAATTTTGATTGCACTTTGAGTATATTAAATCCATTCAGTGATTTATTCAAAAAGTTGTACATGCAACGATTGATCTAGCCATAAACTCATGATTCGAAATAAAAACATTTAAATATTCTGAATATTATTAATATTCTGCACTTGAGCCGTTGAGATTGATGGACGAAATTAAACTTTTAAAGTTATGCATCAAGTTAAATGAAACTTCAAACTTCAAATTATTAATTATCAAATTATTTGAAATTTGTGTATTTTTTAGTTGTTTTCGCTGTTACCAATAAAGTTCTAAAAACAGGTAATATGTGTTGTTGAATACAAAATTGAAGAGTTTTTGTAGAGGAGAGATGTTGAACGAAACGCAAAAATGCAATTGTAAACTTATTTTTGGTGATTTATTGGAAAATTGTACATTCTTGTCACCGTGTATGTTCAACCGGTCATCAAAAATACGCTCACCGAACGATTGAGAATGTTGCTTATTAGCCAAAGATTTCTGGCCCAGCACAACGCTCTGGAGACTCTTGTTGTTGAAATTATACGTCAAGTTATACCCATTACGTGAAATTATACCGTGTTCAAAAATAAAAAAGGGCAAAAATTAAATGTATTGATTGAGTTTTTTTTAAATAAAATTCTTCAAGACGGACACTCACTATTTAATTGAATTTAATTGCAAATTTGCAAACGTTTCTTCGACGGCGATCGATTTAATGAATGATTCGTTTAGTTTGGAAAAAAATCAATTTAGAAGATGTTTCACATTCAAAAAAATGTCATTTTTCTTTTAAACAAGCGAAATCAGCACCCAAAATTTAATTTTTCGAATTTGGTATACACATTCGCCTACTTGTTTTGTACAAACAGGTTCATTCACAGGCTAATTGTGCAAGTTCAGTGTAAAATGTTTTAGGTAAAATTAAATTATTAAATTGCAGCTTCTGAACGCCTCTTGACACCCGTCGACATCCCATTATTTGAAATTTTTGTATTTTTTTGTTGTTGTCGCTGTTACCAATAAAGTTCTAAAAACAGGTAATATGTGTTGTGTTCACGACGCACTCCTTCAAAAATTTAATGAATTGTGTTTTACTCCTTGATTATGTTTAAAATGACTAGGCCAAACAAGCGCATGAATGCTCGTGTGTATTAAAATAAATAAAACCAATTTGTCCGAATAAAATTGGAAATATCAAAAGTGCAAAAACTGACCAGTGATTTCCAGCGAGGAATTGATTTTTCAAAAGATCGTGAAGAAAACAACGTTGTTCGTTGTTACACTAAATGGGTTTTCTTCAAATTTTGCATTTATAATCAAATCAAGACTTAGTTAAGTGCAGCTTAAAAAGAAAAGAGAGCTCAAAAAACTGTTTTTGGATTTTGTTATTTTTTTTGGACAAAAGTCTTTAAATGTTTTAAATGTGCATTTTTTAGTTTTATGTGCAAAAATGAATCTCCGTTGAATAACTTGCATTATGAATATGTTAATTTTCTAATGTTTAGTTCGTAAAGCAAGCGTACCATATTGATTTGATACAACCATATTTTTATTAATTTGGCCTACAGTACTGAAACGTCCTAAGACGAATTTTTAGAAGAAAAAATAAAATAATAAAGAGACCGAAAAACAGAAAGTGATAAATAGGAGACCGTTCAGTAAGGAGACCGAAGCTGATGGAAAATGTTGTTGTCTACGTTGTCTACGTTGTCTATACCGACAATAACTCGCAAAAAAGTAACATTTTCTCAATAAAATTGCAATTTTCCAAAAAACCAGCGTGAAACATATTTAAATTAATATAACTGTGATTTTAGCTGTTTTGTGAAAAATGTTCAAAAATTCTGTTCATGACGATTTATTTTTTCTTACAATAATTCAGATAATCATTTAACTACAGTCGGTCTGCTCCATATGAATCCGCCATTGTTAATTCACATTTATTAAAAAAAGACGCACATAGCTGCACAGCTATTAGACCACAAGAAATTAAAATCTTGGTCGATATTTCGTTTCGATTTGTTGGTGCGACAGCTGTGATACAAAAATTGACCTGTTTATTGCACCTTTGAACGCACTAAAATAACAGCTACGAGAATTAATAAACGCTGGCATTTTAAATTTTACTACTTAACTACTGCTTTAGATTATTTTCCTTGGAGTGAGAACTTGAGAATGAATGAGGAGTTTGAATTTTAAAAATGGCCTAAAACAGTGGTGAATAAAACAAAAAACAGACCAAATGTGATAATTTCTGTTATTTTGCGGTGATGAACTAAATTGACTAGTCGTTTAGAAACGATCTGAAATATAAAAAAATTCAAATTCAAAATTTAATTTACTGCAAAATTTACTGCAAACTGGCAAATGCTTCTTTCGCTGCGATCGATTTAATTCGTTTAGTTTGAAAAAAAAAACTAGTTCTTTTATGAATACGCGAAGATTCAAAAATTCAATCGATTTCATTTTATTTTGATAGGACAAAAATTTAATTAATTTATTTTAATTTAATTTAATTTAATTAATAATCAAAATCTCGGTTATGGTCGTTTATTTTAAATAGTTTAAAAAAATTAAAAAATCGTTCATTTTACATTTTGTGTTCAAAGAACTTTACAAATTGTAAAATCATATAGAAACCAGTTTATTCCGTTACGGGTCTCAAAAATAACCGATCAATGTACGACCAAAAGTTTCTGGACATTTTATTGCTTTAAATGGGCCTTTGCCACGCCAATGAACACGCTTTGAAGCCCAAAAATAAAAAAGTCGTTTATTTATTGTAATTTAATGCAAAAAGAGTGAATAAAAATTCTTCCTCGCTCAAAAATACTTGCTGAAAAACAAAAGTGATCTCAAAGTGTGATTTGCAAGTAAAACCTAAACCATTGCTACTGTCTCTGTGACTTTTAATGGAAATACGCGCTTAGCGCTCCTCAGACCTCAGATAATAAAAACAATATTCTCAATAATTAAATTAATTTTTGATCTCAAATTTCTGTTTGAGCTACGCTGTTTGAGTCGTGTTTTGACTCTCAACTGGCTCTGTACGGGTGCTGTCATTACAGATGCAAAAATTGAGGAAAGAGCATGACATGTGACAATATAAAGAATAAAAAAATAAAAGAATAAGATAGAATAAGATAGAATAAGAAGAACAAGCCTTTTGATAACAAAAATTTAAAGATTCAAGTTTTAACAAAACATCCAACATCCCACAACCAAACACTACGCGAGGAGCGTTGATAGTCCGAAATTACGAAATAAATCATTTTAAGAAACGAATTAATTTTGTTTTTGTTAACTTTTAATAACTAACCGTAGTGACCAATTCTCTTCAGTTTATGCCTTATATAATGCGTGGATAAATTTTAATTCTATCAAGCATTCCAATAAAATTGAATAAATAAATGACATAATTCTATTTTATTTAAATTATGAAAATAGGAGTAAAAAGAGCTCTGTGATATCTTGGACAACGTTGGCCAGTTTCCGAAGTTTCAAAAATTCCAAAGAATAGTCATTTAGAAAGTCGTTTTAAAGGATTTAGAGCTTGATTGAAGTTCCAGAAATAGATTCTTCTCTGATAAATTATTTCAATTAAACGCGATAAACATTCGATTTTCTCCTTTTTGTCCTCTATAGTATTGTGATTGTGTGTGATGAATCGTGGCGCGAACGGAAGATCGCCAGTGGAATAAAACATTGTTAGAGTAATCAATTGTGATTATTCATGCGCTTTTCCTGCGCATTTAAGGCAACAAAAAAGACCAGGTTGATAAAATAATTTTGGCGTTGCTTCGGGGTTTTACGCGGAACGGTGTTGTATTCAACAAAAATGTTCAAAAACAAGTTCAAACTGAAAGCAAATCTGAAAGCAATGATGCGCAAGAACCATATTTTCCAGTAGATTCTTAATTGGCACCAAAAAATACAGAAAAGAAAAATCTTTAAATTTTTAAACAATTTTATTTTTTTCGCAAGTTTTCGCAAAGCGTTGAGAAAAACCAAGGAGTTGAGACTTGATTTCAAAAATTCTTAATATCTGTATCAATTCATTGGTTAAAATGAACTTTTTTGAATCAAACATACATTGAATTGGCTTTTTCTTAAACGTGAATCCTAAAAAAAGTAAAAACAAATACAACAAATTTTGCAAATTGCTTTTATTTATTTTTGTAATATTGCTGCAAAGAAAAATTCCCCAGTTTTTAATAAATTGGGATAAATTAAATTGTGGTATGGCGAATATCACATATCAAAAATTTAGTTTTTAACATTAAAAAATGCAAGCATATGCCTGTAAATGAATGCATAAGTGAATGCACAAAGTTCAGAATTGTGGACAAATGTAAAAAAAGGAAAAAAAATTAAGTCAGTTGGTTTGAAGTGCTATGTCAATCTAACTGATTTGGAAAACTCATTATGGTCAATCCCTCCACGCCACTGAACTCAGAAAACGAGAGGCGCTATTTCAATGCGAGAGACATCGACGCGGAAGCGTGGAGGAGAAGACGGCAAAAAAAAAAAAAATTTGCATTTCAACTTTTTTTTCTTATCGAATTTACGAAAATAAACGCCCGTGCCATGAGTACTATAGCGACTTTTGGTTAATTTGGTTACGCTTATTGAACTCCATCCAGCAAAAAATTTAAAAGCAACTTTAAAGTTGGTGTATTGTTAAACTAAAAATAAACAAAAATAGAATTTTTCAGATAAACCGTACCATTTTTACCAGGAAACTAGGCTAAACCACTGAGCTAGGCCTGAGCTAAACTAAGCAAAGCACCCTCGGCTATGCTTAAGTTTGTTAGTTTTAGCGCCGGTTTGTCAAATAAATAAGTCGAAAGAAAAGCAGTGAAAAGTTTACCGCGCAAAACTGTCACGACTCCATCCCAGCAAAAAAATTTAAGCAATTGAAGCACTTTTAAGTTGGTACAGTTTTTTTTAATTGCGTGAAGAAGGGCAAAAATAAATAAGAAGAAAACAAAGAAACGACCAGGACGACGTAGTCAACCCACTGAGAAGAAAACAAAGAAGCAAAATTAATCTTTTCGTTCGAGCGTAGAACATAGATTTTGCACAGCACAGCAGACCTTAACAAATAAGAACCCCGCTGCAAGCTGCCTGGCTTAGTGTTTTTGGTCTTAACAACAAAAAAACAGTCTTGCAGCGTAATATTACACCAAATCAAATTACACCAATTACACCAAATCAAACTGGTTTTTTCGAATCACCTTCTGAAAGGAAGATTATATAGACCGAGGAGAGCATACAAAAATAACAATTATTAATTTGTTTTCAAGTAACAGTATGTTTAATTAATATTTGCATGGGCAGTGCCTCCCATAAAGACGTTAACAAGACCCACAAAAATTAAAATCGGCCAATTTGAGCCAACTGCTGTTGAACTGTTCAACTCGATAATCACAAATAAACACATGATTTTGTGTGCCTGAAAGGACAATTTTCGAAATCAAAAAAATTGATAATAAAAATCTGCGTATTCAGCAAGGCACGCAAATGTTTCCTGCATCAATTGGTGTAAGTGTGCGCAGACCAAATTTATTAAATTTAAAAAAAAAAAAAAATCTTGAAAAGGAAATTAATTTAAAAATTTGAATTGAAAAATACGTTTATATTGCAGTGCTTAAAAAGGAAAATTCCTGTGCAGATTGAGCGCCCATTGTGCCACCAAAAATTTTATTTCATATTTTCGATCAAATGTAAAAGTATTAATAATTTTTCAATTGAGACTGATTAATTGAGACTGAACAATTTGCGAAACTGCGCAAGCAGAATCAATGGTTCATGTTTTATTTTAAAATTTCCACATTTTGTGTGCTCAACACACAATGTGAAGCCTGAAAGGACAATTTTATAAATCAAAAAAATTGATATCAAAAATCTGCATATTCAGCAATCCACGCAGATGTTTCCTGTATCAATTGGTGTTGATGTGAGCAGACCAAAAATTGGTTTTATTAAATTTAAAAAAATGAAAAATCTTGAAAAGGAAATTAATTTAAAAAATTTGAATTGAAAAATAAGTTTTGCATTGTTTAAAAAGGAAAATCCCGATGCAAATTGAGCGCCCTGTATGCCACCAAAAATTTTATTTCATTTTTTCGATCAAATGTAAAAGGATTGGCGCATATGAGTGCAAAAATTGTTCATTGTTAGTTTTGACTGTCTGGTAGAACACCTACGACTGTCTGGTAGAACAAATTCACCCAAATATCTGACAAACGAAAATAAGAATACTACACGAAGCGGTCAATTGTCAAAGATGTCAATTGAAATGGTTTGACCAAACGTGTAGCACGATTTTCGGTTTCAGCATGGTGACCGGAGACCGCAAAACAGGATAATGTTTTTATTTTAATTTCAAATCGTTTATATTGTTACGTTGTCAAAAAAACGGAATTGATACGCTAACTTGATGCTGAATGCTAAAACTCCTGAGATGCAAGAGATGAAAAGAAAAGAGATTCCCAAAAAAATAATGTAAATCTTTTGTTTTGAGGAGATCTATAAAGCTCAATTGAAATTCTTCATCTTGGTTTGAACATTCGAAGCCCCAAGATTGCTCCGCGCCAAGTCGTCCAGCGCCAAGTTGACCTTGTGTATGCATAATTCAGCGCCAAGTTGTCCGGCGTCAGGTTGTCCTGGCGCCAAGTCGGCGGCGCCCAGTTGACCTTCGTGGTGACCGGTGACCGCAAAACAGCAAATTTCAAGTGCAGGAACCAAAATAATTGTGCTATAGTAGAGAGGAGCTCATAGAAAATGCTTAAAAAATCAGCACAAATCGCATGACCGTTTAACGAAAGGACAAAAATTTAAACTATTATTTTTTAATAGTTTAGTTGCGTTTAGTAACTGAACTCAAGGAGAAAATACCGCAAACGGTGACTAAGCGGATTTATAATTAACTTGACACGAATGAAGTATTATTGAGAAATTGTTTGCGGTCTGATTTACAAAATGGATCCGACTCAAAATCAAACCTGCTAAACTCAAAAATCTTAAAAATCGATGCTTTCTTAGTAGATCGATAATTTTGCAACTGTGGATGAAAATACGATAAAAATATGATTTCAAATGATTTTAAATCACGGTGTGTGACCGAAACGCAAGTAGGAAAGGCTTTACACACCTTCCAAAAATGTAAAATCCTAGTTTAAAAAAAACAAAACTTTCCATTGCAACTCGCAGGTAAACGAAATTTTCAGCGTGCGTTGGTTGATCCCAAATCGTACTCCGATGGACTCAAAAATCTTAAAAATCGAAGCTTTTTTATAGTACATCGATAATTTTGAAAATACGATAAAAAAAATACCGCAAATACCTGTAATTTCATAGCAACATTGAGGCCGTCAAAAAATTATTTACGGTTGTAATTCAAATTTCTGGAGACCCAAATTCTCACCGATTGTTGCTTCTTGCAAGAAGGCTTAATGAAGATTTCCGTCTTTTTATTGAATCTTTGATACGTTGGCAATGTTGCAGGACGACTTAGCGATAAACAAGTTACAACAATTTTATTATTAAGAATTAAAAATAGCCATAAACGGCCGCTACGTCCTCGAGGGACAACAACAGAATGTTTGACCCAACTGGGCCAAAAATGAAGTGATGTTGAATCAGTACATCCGGCGAGCTCGATGGGGCCACAATGGCGCCTAGAGCCGCGTCCAACCACTCTCGAAATCCCACAAAGGCTTCTGATTCCATGTGTACGGTTCGAGGCGGGCTCCCTCGAGCGACACGAGCACTGTTTTAATTGTCTCTGTGAGACTATCGAAGGAATGAACTTAAACTGGCATTGATTACGCGACTTACCTGCGTGTTTCAGGTAGATAGAAGACAAAAGTCCACACAGGAAGGTTTACCGTGGGATTGTGCTGGCTGGAGCGCCATACAGGCGGTAGGTCCCGCTCCAAATTCACACATTTCCTCAGTCGATATAATAACGTTTCTAAACCGTAACGTGAACGAATTTCTTCAAAGGAAGAAGAGTGATGTGTCGTCATGTTTTCTGAAACAATAACAATTATATAGCAGTGGTTACGACATTCGTATGGTATCCACTCAGAACAGCATGCATAACTAACAAAAAAGGGCTAGCGCGCACGTTTAAGCAACACAGTTGGTGCCAGTAAGGCTATACGAAGCCAATTGAGCAAAAGATCCAACAAAGCCACGCGTCTCGCACTTGCAGCGACCTAAGTGAACTCACTCAGTTCAACATAAACTCCTCCCCAGCTGCCAAAATCGTAAAGTTCGGCCTTCAAGGCTTTTTCCGGTTGCAAGCGCTTCACTAATGAAATCGGAGGCTCTGGGAGGAATTCTTTTAGTGGCACCGCCTGATGCAAGAATGGTCATTTGCTGTATCGGCAGAAACCGACGATTAACCACTCAAACGTCTTTTCAACTTCAACTAAACAACTTCAAACTCAAACTTTGTGAAAAGTGAGAAAAGAAAACGTGTTGTTCTAGCGTTTTTGCACAATAACTGGTTTGAAAAATCAAGTTCCTAGCAGAAATCGCCAAAACTGCTTTAATTTGCTTAAAAAATTATCAAAAGAAGACAGATTTGACGGATAAGTCTCTAACAGCAAACATACATACATAGACTTCTTTGGTCACATGTCCAGTAGTCGTCAACTTCAGTCAATAAATTGACATAAAGATTGACATGTAGACAGCTCTATAAAACAACAGATCTCAATTTTGGAAACTCAGATTTCGCTCACTTTGATTTTTCGTCGGTTGACTTCATCGTGACGACATCCAGTTTACTTTGTTTTGTCGTGAAGAACGCTTGCAACACAGAAAAATTAATCACCAAAACTGCTTTTTTTTTGGGTTTTCGCGAGTTTTTGGGGTTTTCGCGCTTTCAGTTCACAAAAATGCAGTTTTAGAGTCAAATGACTCAAGTGAAAGCGGCACCACAGTGAAGTATCGATATTTACGAGAAATTGAGGCTGGAAACTGTAATAGAACCTACATTTGCTTGCAAAAACGTCTCGACGAGGACGAGGATAGCATTCATCGCCTTTCCATGACAATACGCTGTGGCGTCTGTTGCGCGATTATCCTGAACAAAATTACTGCCTGCAAAGTGATTTGAATAAACTGACATACGTTAAGAGATAAGCCCAACAATGCCTTAAAAACAATGCAACGAATTCGATCGATTTTTGACACCGCGAGTCGGAATGAAAGGGCGAAATCGCAACATCGCAGCGGCCACACACCGCGATTCTGCGAGACGCGTTGACGGACGCACCGACCAACCAACCAGCCACTCACGCCGCCGTCGTCGGTCGATGCAATCAGCGGACGGACGCGCTCAAAGTGAGATTGTAGCGCGAGTGAAGAGAGCAGTTTGATGCAGTGCAAATACATCGAAGCTACTAGAACAAATTTGATAGAACAAATTCACCCAAATATCTGAGCGAAAATAAGAGTACTACACAAAGCGCCATGTTTATTAAAAATTAATTAATTCAAAAAATCTCAAAAATTAAAAATTAAATTTAAAAAAGCCAATAAATCTTCAATAGATAACTCGCGTTTTGTAACTGAACTCAAGGAGAAAATACCGTAAACGGTGAGGACCAGGATGTATAATTAACTTGACACGAGTGAAGTATTGCAGATAAATTGTTTGCGGTCTGATTTAAAAAAATGGATCCGACTCAAAATCAAACCTGCTAAACTCAAAAATCTTAAAAATCGAAGCTTTTTTAGTAGATCGAAAATTTTGCAACTGTGGATAAAAATACGATAAAAAATGATTTCAAAATTAAATCACGGTATGTGACCGAAACAGAAGTAGGAAAGGCTGTTGAAGGCTTAACACACCTTCCAAAAAATGTAAAATCCTAGTTTTTCGACACTTTCCATTGCAACTCGCTGGTAAACGAAATTTCCAGCGTCCATTGGTTGACCCAAAATCGTACTCCTATAGACTCAAAAATCTGAAAAATCGAAGCTTTTTAGTAGATTGATAATTTTGCTTAAAAAAATACCGCAAATACCTGTAATTTCATAGCAACATTCAGGTCGTCTACCAAAAAATTATTTACGGCTGTAATTCAAAACATCCAAAATCTAAAAATGAAAAATCATACTGTTTGGGGCAGGTTTCAATGCAGTTAAACCAAAAAACCATAAAAATGAAATTAATTTGGACATAAATTGAAGGTTAATTTAATGAATTTAAAGTTGCAGTTTTAGTGGCTCTTGGATATTATTTTTGTTTACCTCTCCAATTCCAGTGTTATTCTGACCTTTGCATCACGGCGAGTGACACAAAGATAATACATTAATTTCAATTATTTTAAATTCCCACATCATAGGTGGAAACAGCAAAAATGTAAACTTTAAGCACAAAATAAATGCAGCGAATATGAGAAATGAAGAGCAACTCATTCCTAGTCCAAGCAAAGTTGCTGTAAAGTGTTATTTTTTCTATACTTAGTTACATTATCGCAGCTCATTTATAGGCGAATTGCGGCCATTTACCACAAGTGTTATTAATGCCATTTGTCAAAAATAAAAAATGATAAAATTAAAAAAATAATAAACACAATTTTAAAAAAACACACAAACTACATAAATGAATTAAAATAAATAACATTAAAAAATTTAAAAAAATTGTAGGTTAAAGAAGCATTCGGTTTTTGGGGAATATTGGAATTAATAAGGCCTCCTGTGATTGAAGCGAATTGTAAAAAAGTCCAACACGATCTTGTGCAAAAATGGATGGATTTCAGTTCCGATTACCGCAAAAATTAACTTCAAATTTTTCTTGATCTTCAATGCAGTGAAACGCAGGATCTAACAATGTTCCTAAAAATAAAAAAAGACAATAAGTTACAATGAAAAATATTTATAATTGTTAACTTGTATCTTGTAAATTAAATCTGAACTTTTAAAAAAAGATTAAATAAAAATGGATGGATTTCTGTTCCGAATATCGCAAAAATTAACTCTTGACTGCAGTGAAGCGCAGGATCTAACAATGTTCCTAAAAAATATTGATATTCTTTCCCGCATACAAAAATATTCCATAATGATTTCAACTGCAACTTCAACTGCATCTTTTTTAAATGAACTCTAATTGTTATATTTTAGTTGTATTTTGTGTTTTATCTTGTTTTATATAATTGTATTTTTAAACTCAAATCATATCTTCATTCCGCCCTCGGATTTCTTCGAATTTTCGATGTGTTTTTTTTTAAATATGGTTGTATAAAAAATTTTCAAACCGCAGAGCTTAGATTATGGAGCTTAAACTCTAAAAATTAACTCCACTTTTTTTCACTTAAATTGGGCTGAAAAAAATCAATTGAAATCATTGTGTTTTCCTGCAATCACGCAACCGTTGATTAGAAAAAGTAAGCAAAGAACTACGCCCAAAAATTGTATTTATAACTTAATCAGTTTTTTTAGTTTTTTAAAACATTGTGTTGAAAATTTATGGTTATTGGTCGCTATGATTTTGCAAGCGCAAGCGAACAGTGGCAAAATATGAAACCCATTACCGGTCACCTATTCCTACATATTACCTATTCATCATTCATTATTCATTACAAAAAACCTAATCGTTACCAAAAAATTTAATTTAAAAATTTAAAAAATTTTTTTAAATTATTTGGATCGAAGCAAAAGCAGGAATAAATTCAAATTCAATTTTTCAAACTCACTCAGAAAATTTAGAATTGTCTTATTTACGTTTTTTATTTTTATTTTAATGCTTGAAAAAATTGTTTTACATTGATTCGAAGAGTTCAATTCCCAAAAATTTTTACAGCAAGTGAAAGCAAAACGTATTTTTAAATTACAGTAATAATTAATCAATACAGCAACTTTCACTCGTTCATTTCACACAACCATCACATGCACCGTTTATGCTTCACTAAACGGCAAAAAAAATCAGATCAACTAATTTAGTTGTTTATTTTGACCGTAATTGTTTTTTAATCAAAAGCCAAAAGACAAAAATTCATTTTGAGTGTTTCCATCGGAATCATTGATTCAAAAATATTTGTATCCTTTTTATTTGAAAAAAATTGTCTTCAGACTCCATCGAACAAAAATCTTTACAGCAACTGTAGCTATTAATACTGGTGATTTGGTACAGCTTAAAAAGTATTTCTAAATTGCAATACAGCAATTTTCAGTTTTCATATCCATTCATTTCACAATTTGAAATTTGACCAAACTTTCAGCAAAGTTGTTCTATTTCATAAACCATGATTAACAGTGAAATGCTAATTTAACACTAGCAGTTGAATTTTTTGTTAAATCTGTGAACTCGATTACGAACAGCAAACTATGGTCTTCTTCGGTTTGTGCTTAGACGTTAGATTGATGTTAAAGCACAACGTTTAAAGAAATCTACCTCCAAGAAATCTCCAAAAAAACTAAACTAAACTATGTTAAAAATTTCTTTTAATTTTTAATTGCTTTTAATCATATAATAGTTTTTCAAAAATGATATCACAAGTTTGGTATCACATTGTTTTGTGGAAATTACTGTTGAATTTGAATTTGCAAATTTGCATGCGAACTATCTTGTCGACCACAAAAATAAACAAAAATTCAAGTTAGTCAACACTGATCTCATTGTTGATCTCATATTTCTCAAATTTGTTGAAGCGATTAGAAGCGACCGACGGCGCGACCACAAAAATGTTCGTTGTTGAAAAGTTTTTCGCAAATGGGCCAAGCCTTTTGGAGTCTATTCCCTCTCTATTGCCTGCCTGAGTAGCACATACCAGATAAAAAAATTTAAAAAATCAAATAATATGCACCCAAATGATGAAAAGCTGAAGAGTCCAAAGGGCATTTGACTAAAACTAAAAGAAAACGCATTAATTACAAAAAATTAATTCATTTTAATGTCCGAGATTGTCAAGATTATTGAGATTGCTGCAATTAATGATTAACCGGTACAAAGTGAATTTACCGTTTCTCAATTGACTGTCAGTATCGGCCATAACAACTAACCTTTAAAACAGAAGAATTGGCGCTTAGCTTCTGCGGAAATGATTTAAATGATTTATGATCAAAAAGTGATTTGATTAAGTTTTTTAATGTTCGAAAAGTATTCGATGGGCGTTGCGATGCATTGCTCAAAAAAAATTGATGTTGTGACCTGCTAGTGCTAGTAAGCACAGCTAAATACATTCCAGAATATACACGGTTTAATTACCAAAAATGATTTAATGAAGTTTTTAATGCCTTAACTTTCAAAAACAACTTAAATAGTAGCAGCAGCTGTCCGTAAAATGGTAAACATTTAAATTGCAAAAACTGGAAAAAAATTCAAATTAAACGCCAAAAACGAATTAAAACCAGAAATAAAAAGGAAAACTCACAATCAAAAGTAAGCTACATACTCTTTAATTTATGGCGTTGTGCTGTATTTGACGTTGAAGTATTCGATGGGCGTTGTGATGTATTTTGCTAGAACAAAAATTAATGCTGTGCCCTGCTAGAGCGACGAAAACAGGAGAGTGGATTAATTCCGGCCCATTTCCTGAACTAGTCTAGAGAACAATCCGGGCTGCAGTCCTACAATTAGTCGTACTCAACATGAATGTATGATTGGGTTATAAATGGAATCAAAGAATAAATTTTCTTATTATAAAGACGTAGAGGACCATGACCAAAAAATTAACGGTTCTTCCTACAAAATAAGGACACAATGTTCAAAATTCACATCTGTAGTTTACAACACAACTTACGACGAACTAAAATTCTCTAATTTCTTGAACGAAACTATCGAGCTCTTTGTTTAAATTTTATCAAATGCACGTCGTCAAATAGCGGCACAACCTGAGTTACATGTATTGCAAAGCTGATATGTCAAGAGTTAATTCATTACGTTATGACAGAACCCAAAAAATCTGAAGGAGGAGAAGGAGAGAAGCGTGAAGCAAAGTGGAAACTCAAACATTTATACATAACTTAAAGAGCGAGTGTCCAGAGTGCCGACCGGGTCCATCGAGCGTGTGCACATGCAAACTTTGAACGTAGCCAGACATACGGTAGATCGGATACGAAAGCAGCCGTCACATTGCATCCATAGCAGTCATAAATCAGGTCTTCCGATAGTAGATGTTCTTAACCGTATCTGTAAGCTCTTTCCGATGTACTTGAATACGTACCTTTAGCAGTGCCCTCTTCTGGGTTGTACTCGATGTTGTGATAAGAACCGTGCAAAAAATCAAATGATATGCCCCAAATGATGAAATGCAGAAGGTTCCAAAGGGTTTCTGTTGGTACGTTTGTCAAGGAGCTCTTGATATGAATAAGGCCCGAAAATGGTGCAAAAAATTTATTTGTTGATTGTTACTGTTATTCCTATCGAATAGTTTATGAACTTTTTCATATTGCGGCGCTAATCGGAGCTGATATGCGGTACAATGCGATGTGTTAAAACGCGGGTGGGGAGAAAAGATTGATGACCAACGTGATTATTAACATTCGAATATTCGATAATTTGCTATTGATGGTTTAAACTTAATAATGGGGGGTTAAATGAGAACAAAAAATGTATTTTTAAGCGACCTGGAAATTAAAACAATTGTTTCCGAAATTATTGTTTAATGCCTAAAAAAGCTCCATTATGTATAATAAATCCTAGTGGCAAGGAATCTCCGCAAATTCATGTCTATTTTTCAGGTTTTCCAAAAAGATAACTTTCCAACTGGAAATCCAACAAATGGTAATTTGGTTGAATTCATTGAAGCCCAAAAATTAGAAAGAAGCGTCCAAAATCAACGTTTTCAGGCCAAAAAACGATGTTCAGTGTACCTTTGAAATTCGTTACTGCAAATTAAACAGAAACTAGGCCATAGTTCTGCGAAGCACGTTTGTTTGCGGGGGCCGGTAAGAGTTACATGAAGCCCGAAAATCATGTCTAGGCACTTCTACAAATCACACGATGCTCGTAACGCACCTCACTGCGCAGCAGGTCCCACGGTGGTCTCGCCGCGCTAACCATCGCACTGTGGAGCAGATCATCTCACAGCAAAAGCCCTGCGAAGCATGAGCATGTTACACGGAGGTCTCGTCGCGAAAGCCCTGCGCAGCAGGTAACATGCGCAGCAGGTCCAACGGTGGTCTCTCCGCGCTGAGCACAGCACTGCACAGCAGATCATGTCACTGCAGAAGCCCTGCGCAGCGGGTCCCACGGTGGTGTCGCCGCGCTAAGCACGTCAGTTTGCGGGGGCCGGTAAGAGTTATACAAAGCCCGAAAATCATGTCTAGGCACTTCTGCAAAGCAGGTTAAGGCAACGGGGCCATTTGCAGTTACACGATGCTCGTAACGCACCTCACTGCGCAGGCAGGTCCCTCGGTGGTCTCGCCGCGCTAAGTACAGCACTCGCGCAGCAGGTCATACGGAGGAAAAGCCCTGGCACAGCAGATCACCTCACCGCAAGAGCTCTGCGGAGCAGGTCACACGACGGTCTCAACGCAATAGACAGACAATATTCTGAGTTTTCCCCTCTTGCTTGCAAAATCTACTTTTCCAATTTTAACACAGGCGGTCTCGCCACGCTAAGCCGCACGAAACACAGCACTGCGCAGCAGGTAACACGGCAGGTGACGTTGCACTGCGTAGCAAGTAAAACACTCCGTCCCAAAGGCCCGACAGAAGTGCAAAACCACTCATTTGTAACAAAAGAAGGCACTGAACCCCCGATTTTCAGAAATTTTCTCAAAACTTCTTACATCATTCGATAGAGCTCGAAAAGCGCTTTGGAACGATACCCCACTTGCACCGCAACTCGCAGAATCTAATTTTGGCAATTTTTGGGTCCTACCACGAAAAATTTTCAGAATTTTGGACGCAGTTTGTGGCTATGTTGTTTAAGATTTAGATTCGTCATCTCTAATGGCTAAAACTCCAAAATTCTGAAAATTTTTCGTGGTAGGACCCAAAAATTGCAAAATTAGATTCTGCGAGTTGGGGTGCAAGTGGGGTATCGTTCGCAAGCGCTTTCGAGCTCTATCGAATGATGTAAGAGTTTTGAGAAAATTTCTGAAATCGGGGTTCAGTGCCTTCTTTGTTACAAATGAGTGGTTTTGCACTTCTGTCGGGCTTTGGGACGGAGTGTTTTACTTGCTACGCAGTGCAACGTCACCTGCGTGTTACCTGCTGCGCAGTGCTGTGTTTCGTGCGCTTAGCGTGGCGAGACCGCTGTGTTAAATTGGAAAAGTAGATTTTGCAAGCAAGAGGGGAAAACTCAGAATATTGTCTGTCTATTGCGTTGAGACCGTCGTGTGACCTGCTCGCAGAGCTCTTGCGGTGAGGTGATCTGCTGTGCAGGGCTTTTCCTCCGTATGACCTGCTGCGCAGTGCTGTACTTAGCGCGGCGAGACCACCGAGGGACCTGCTGCGCAGTGAGGTGCGTTACGAGCATCGTGTAACTGCAAATGGCCCGTTGCCTTAACCTGCTTTGCAGAAGTGCCTAGACATGATTTTCGGGCTTTGTATAACTCTTACCGGCCCCGCAAACTGACGTGCTTAGCGCGGCGACACCACCGTGGGACCGCTGCGCAGGGCTTCTGCAGTGACATGATCTGCTGTGCAGTGGCTGTGCTCAGCGCGGAGAGACCACCGTTGGACCTGCTGCGCATGTTACCTGCTGCGCAGGGCTTTCGCGACGAGACCTCCGTGTAACATGCTCATGCTTCGCAGGGCTTTTGCTGTGAGATGATCTGCTCCACAGTGCGATGGTTAGCGCGGCGAGACCACCGTGGGACCTGCTGCGCAGTGAGGTGCGTTACGAGCATCGTGTGATTTGTAGAAGTGCCTAGACATGATTTTCGGGCTTCATGTAACTCTTACCGGCCCGCAAACAAACGTGCTTCGCAGAAGCTATGGCCTAGTTTCTGTTTAATTTGCAGTAACGAATTCAAGGTACACTGAACATCGTTTTTGCCTGAAACGTTGATTTTGGACGCTTCTTTCTAATTTTTGGGCTCAATGAATTCAACCAAATTACCATTTGTTGGATTTCCAGTTGGAAAGTTATCTTTTGGAAAACCTGAAAAATAGACATGAATTTGCGGAGATTCCTTGCCACTAGGATTTATTATACATAATGGAGCTTTTTTAGGCATTAAACAATAATTTCGGAAACAATTGTTTTAATTTCCAGGTCGCTTAAAAATACATTTTTTGTTCTCATTTAACCCCATTATTAAGTTTAAACATCAATAGCAAATTATCGAATATTCGAATGTTAATAATCACGTTGGTCATCAATCTTTTCTCCCCACCCGCGTTTTAACACATCGCATTGTACCGCATATCAGCTCCGATTAGCGCCGCAATATGAAAAAGTTCATAAACTATTCGATAGGAATAACAGTAACAATCAACAAATAAATTTTTTGCACCATTTTCGGGCCTTATTCATATCAAGAGCTCCTTGACAAACGTACCAACAGAAACCCTTTGGAACCTTCTGCATTTCATCATTTGGGGCATATCATTTGATTTTTTGCACGGTTCTTATCACAACATCGAGTACAACCCAGAAGAGGGCACTGCTAAAGGTACGTATTCAAGTACATCGGAAAGAGCTTACAGATACGGTTAAGAACATCTACTATCGGAAGACCTGATTTATGACTGCTATGGATGCAATGTGACGGCTGCTTTCGTATCCGATCTACCGTATGTCTGGCTACGTTCAAAGTTTGCATGTGCACACGCTCGATGGACCCGGTCGGCACTCTGGACACTCGCTCTTTAAGTTATGTATAAATGTTTGAGTTTCCACTTTGCTTCACGCTTCTCTCCTTCTCCTCCTTCAGATTTTTTGGGTTCTGTCATAACGTAATGAATTAACTCTTGACATATCAGCTTTGCAATACATGTAACTCAGGTTGTGCCGCTATTTGACGACGTGCATTTGATAAAATTTAAACAAAG